>JAVTVY010047443.1:0-23980 GCA_036873755.1 Hanleya hanleyi | reverse complement strand
CTCTAGTAAGTGCAGGCATATTATAATGAAGCAATAGACAGATAAACAACCCTATGTAATGTATATTTTGAATGCCCTGTTGTTCCGAACTTATACAGTACAGTCATTACAAGTTGGTGTCAGAATGCATGAAGGTTAGATTTCAACCTTAGTGCCACTTTGCGAAGGCATGGTGAAAGATACACCTTTCAGTTATAGACATGCAGACGTTGTTTGAAATCGTCAAAGTTCTTATCAAGCAAGACCCTCGGATAGAATTAGATAACTTATCTTTACATATCATGTATGTTAAACCCTGGATGAATTTCCGTGATTTTATTATGGTTTCATATAAATTTTTATTATACTGCACGATTCTATGATGAACAATGATCTGGACTTGAAAGATTATGTCCACCTGACTCTGAACCTTCGTTTTCCTATCTACTTTATGATAATTACCACCACTGCTCAGAATGCCCACCGGCTGTGCATTTAATGTCGTTCCTATATATATCATGATATTTCGGGATTCCGAAAAGGCGCCAAAAGAACTCTAGCCCCATTGAATCAGATCGTAATGGTGATTTATTCCTATAGGCTACAGATCGCAAAATATCCGGTAATGAGTGAGTGAGTGAGTGAGTGAGTGAGTGAGTGAGTCAGTCCATCCGAATCCTTTCGTCGGCAAAATAAGAAGAACCGTTGACATTAGAACCTTGATTTTTGGCATGAAAGTACATTAGGGCATCGTTACCAGCAAGTTCTGAGCTGACCGAATTCTGATGAAAATTTGATTTATAATTATATTTTTCATTATTTATTGATGGCTCAGCGAGTACTCTGTCATGCCCATCGGGAACCCTTGGCTATATGTTTCACTGCATATATAACACAGTACAAAACCTGGTGGAATATGCCATCCGTAATTGTTTTGAGAGCTAGAGGTCACAGCAGTGTATCTGGGTCCCCCCAATAGGCCTATGAACAGATCAGAACTAACAGTCTGATAGGCTTGGGATTCGAGAATGCCATGGTGTAATAATTAAATTGTTCTTAGAGGTCAGAGCAGGGGAAACAAAAATAAACAGATCTGTCTGGGAGTTAAAAAAATATCACAACAGATGGTACCGGTATTACATTAAACCATCGACAGTACAGATTCTATGGGTTCACATGTTGACGTCTTTCTTAATTTATTACCGTTTCAGGGGACATTTGAACAGCTGCCGTTAACTTGAGACACACACTTTTGCTATATACACACATGTTTTGATTAAGTGCTACATTATGGGAAACGAAATTAAACAGATATGTAATCAGTATTAAGATGCTGTATTTAAGATGCTAAGTACAATCCTCAAATTCTAAATTCATCAGATTGCCGATACCCAAAATGTGTTGTCTCATATATCTAGATAACAACGTGATGTAGAGATGCTATTTATTCGTCTTTGTACCGGTCATTATCATCTTGTGCCGAGGTGTTGGTCTTGAGTTGAATTACCGTAAACTACATAAATGCTACCTTTCTACTATAGGACTATATATAAGAATTTGTTGTATTGTTGGGAAAATAATGCGATTCAAAAAGTTGTTTTGGTCCTGGACAAGGGCACTGAAAACCATTAAAGAGATGTAACTGTATTTTCACACGTAAAGCCTGAAATCTACTGAACTTTTTATTATTCAATCTGTTTCCTTTAGTTAAAAAATTGTAAAATTAAATCGGCGATCGTTATTTATTTTTGGAATGAAGGCGCATTAGGAGACTGTTACCAACAAGTTCTGAGCTGACCTACTTTTGATGAAAATTTCTGGTGATTTTTGATGAAAATCACTGGTGATTCTGACTTGGGCAGTGCCCATCTTAATATAGGCAGGATTTCAACAGGGGGTGGGGATTTCCAAGAGTTCAGTTCGCGTCGGAGTCCTAATGCCTGCCCTACTTCGTAGGTCCTGTGACGTTAGTCACACTGCTCATGTTGTATGAATGGTTGTTTTCCAATTTCGATGTTTTCCTGCAACACTGTTCACTTAAGGGCAAATCTAAGAAGATTCAAAATTACCCATCGAAATGATAGTCCTAGGCAGTGTTTGCCAAATATCTCCAAAATGGTTAAAAGGATTTGGATGAAAATTTCGCATACAATGGTTCAGATTGTTGTGGTTATTCCAATGCAATTAGAAACCAAATATATTACTTTTTCACCAAGAAATCACTCTTGCCCATTTCCTGCTTGCAAATTTTCAATTTTGAAGCCATCCTCAATTCCTTTTCCAATTATCTGTGTGGGATCTAATTGTGATTGATTTAAAGGAAGTTTGTTGGGCGTTTTTAAATTCCTATCCAAGTAATGCACCCTGGCAGCCTTACAGTTCAATGCGGTAAGTTGCAAGAGTGATTTATTGGTGAAAAAGTAATATATTTGGTTTCTAATTGCATTGGAATAACCACAACAATCTGAACCATTGTATGCGAAATTTTCATCCAAATCCTTTTAACCATTTTGGAGATATTTGGCAAACACTGCCTAGGACTATCATTTCGATGGGTAATTTTGAATCTTCTTAGATTTGCCCTTAAGACTTCTGACATATTAAACCTGGAATCTTTTTTGAGTACAACACTATTGGGATGCCTTATTCTGGAATTAGTGATGGGTTCTGCCCTATTATTTTAGTAGAGTATTCAACTGAACTAAATATAGGTGAAAATGAATGTATATTATGAGGCTATTATGACTCGAAAATCCTGGCAAATCCTTTATTTTGATAGGCCACCGAGGCAGCTTTCCAGCCATACACAGTTTGTTACAATAGACGATGTTAAAATGACGAAGTTTATCCCAACCCTCAATCCAACGTGTGCCTGTATGTTATTGAGGGTATCTATCTTTGATGTCAGATTTCTTTGTCACTAAGGTTCTTCAAAATGACTTAAAATGACTTCGGTATATGATAAAATATAATGCCAGACATTTTTGGTCCATGATTCTGTTCCATTCTGGAAATATATCAAATAGATTAGTGGTGGACACGTTTTCCCCACCTCCAGGACCGCTAGGGGTAAAAATGACGTCATTTTTTCAAATTTCTTTTATTATTTTCATTCTCTAGTCAAAAGCGTGTGTTTTATTTTGACATATAATATCTCTCGTTTTGATTTAACCAGTTAAGTACAAATGATCACGTTTCCCCCTACCCCCAATATAATTTTCACTAAATTAGCTCACGGCAAAAGCGCTGTAGTTACTTTATGCCCAGAAGGATTTTTGTTCTGTCACCACTGACTGGGCTGACCGGCATACCCTGCTCTTCCATGCTGTATATAGTCCAGTCAAATTGAGGTTTGACCCACCACAAATTGCAACAGAATTGTTTTTGCTGCAGTGCATTTCCGAAAGGTCTCTAGAATAACATACTAAAAGTCTACAAACAGATATGCATGGGAAATATCTTAAATTTCAAGTTGAAATTCGAGGTATTTTTCTCGAAATTTCAGTGTTTACCTGTCTCTTGCTCCTATAAGAAAACCTTGTACTTGGTACTAAGCGTGAAAGAAATGGGTCATTACTCACACTCATTCCATCCGTTATCATATCAAGGTTATACTCAGCCTAAAATAATATAGGTAGAATATTGTTTTTTCCATGAATAAGGACAGTTTATCATCCAGAAATCCAATTAATACATGGCCCAGGGTACAATATGCCATGGTGGTGAAAACATGTGTCTTCCCGGTGGATTTGCCCATAAGCGTAGATAGAGAACTGGTAGTTCAGCGTCATGCTATATGAATTTTTCATGGTAATATTCAGTCAGTTAACATTTTTGCCATTAGCATAATCATATGAAAGAGGAACTCTCTCCCAAAATAAATGAAATGACAAGCTGTGATATATTTTCCTTCAACCGATAACTGTCACAGACAATATTCCCACACATGTAGATATCTCTCTATTATCACATGTGCCTTGTTGAAAAATACAGCTCTGCAAACCATAAATGATGTATCGCAATTGTGTATCAGATAGGTTTTGACGAAAGAAGAATAGTTATGCAGATCCTATCATCTAATTATCAAACAAATAATAATCTAGATTATAGGCAAACTGATGTTCTACCATGATGTTCTACCATGCCATTTACCATGTTTCATTTTACATTTTCAACAATAAGGCCATGATCCTACAGATGCATCTTCTTCAGCTGCAATCTTTCTTGCAGTTGCACCTGATAACTTCAAAGAGTGCCAATGGAACTGGTGGCAGTTCAGTCTTCACAGACAGAAGCCGTCCACCCTCACCCGCAATGGATGGTCTTCCTCTTTCCACTCTAAACACGCGAACCTTGATACTTAGCTGGTGCTGATGTTGGTGGAAGGTTTTGTACCTGCACATATATGGTTCGTTTTTGTCACAGAAACGCTTGTATCTCATGGAACCAATTGCTTCGTCAGGGTTACCATTGTATAAACACACAATCACCTGCAATAGATAACCTCCATCGGGACTCCCAGTGACCTGGTTGAACACTTCAGCTTGTAGGCGAAATAGCTGATTGAGCGTTGTTTTCTTTACGGCCGCACATTTGCCAATGCCATATGGTCAGTATGCTGTGTCACAGCCCTGAATGGCATGCACAAACAGCATATTTGTGCAGACTTACATTACAATCACAGCCTTTGTCTTCTTGACATTCCAAACTATCCGTTTCTTTGCATTCTCGTTTGACTCTGACTGAAAGTAGATGTCATTGTCATCCATGTCTGCATGAAAACAGAGCAGAAGTAACAGGTCAATATCATCACCAACCAAAGTTTTAATTAAACGGCAGCTTTTACAATAAAAACATCTGCATATGAAACATCCCGCCCTTTCCAACTGGTCACTCATAAGAGTAATGAACTGCCGCCTGTTGACGTTGTTTGCTAGGAATTCGTCTTTCTTGAATGACTATGTCACTAGCGGGGCTGGAGAGTTTGGAATGTCAAGAAGACAAAGGCTGTGCTGGGAATATGTCTGTACAAATATGTTGCTTGTGCATGCCATTCTGGGCTGTGACACAGTATTCCGACCCTATGACATTGACAAAGGTGCTGCCTTGAAGCAGACAACTGTCACTGAGCTATTTCGCCAACAAGCTGAAGTGTTCATCCAGGTCGTGGGAGTCCCGACGAAGGTCATTTATTGCAGCAGCATAGAAAACGCTTATGTGTTTATACAACAGTAACCCAGACGAACGAATTGACTTGAGGGGAAGACCATCCATTGCAGCCACAAAAATGGGAGTGGATAATTCATTCGGCTTCTCCCTGCGAAAACTGATCTGCCACCAGTTTCATTTCGCTACTTGAGGTTATCAGGTGAAACTGCAAGAAGGATTGCAGCTGAAGCAGATGCGCCTGTAAGGATCATGGCCTGGATTGCTCGAGTGTTGGTGGAGAATGCAAAGGACTGAGCTGTGCAAACTCATCAAACCCAGACCTTTGAAAATGACATTGGCGAAGACTGATATTGGGATTGATAGTGCTGTGAAATATTCCGCAACTTATGGCAGTGTTCATGAGAAATAACAATAAAAGACATCAACTATATGTATGAGAAGTCACTTCCCGTGATAATATGTTACCATGAACCAGAATGTAAAATGAAACATGATAAGTTATGCCGTCAAGTTTGCCTATAATTCAAAGTATTATTTGTTTGCTAATTAAATGATATATTAGGATCTGCATAATTAATCTTCTTCCATCAACAACATTTGTCTTACAAACAATTATGATGGATCATAAATGTTTGGCAGTATATCTGAACTATTGCTAAACACGACGTTGAATCTAATTTCTCTCTCTCTCCTGATTGGCAAGGCTGCATTTTTTTTACCTCCGTCGATCAGACGGAGGTCTAGGAATGCAACGTGAAATCTCCCGCCAAATAATTGTCATATGGGGAACCCACGACTCATGTGATTTCCAATAGGGTTTGTCATGGTTCCCGACGAAATTTTGAAGCAATGATTTTGGACACAATTGAAATGAAAGCTCGTGTGAAACACAGGCGAAGAGCATTTCCCCAGACAATTTTGTAACACATAATTTGGTACTCACAGGGCTTTAGATCTCCCCAATTTGGGCACACCCCCTATTAGGGGTGGCAATTGTTTTTAGGATGGGACAGAGTGGGGGGCCTACTCAACTCAAATGGGGTTGATACCCCTGGAGGATGAGCAATCAGGAATCATCCCTGGTAGAAGGGATTTCTTCACCAATGGTTGAAACCCAGTGTGAGGCAATACCAACTTTATTTTGCGTTTCATGGGCCCATCGACATTAAAAAATCGAATAAAAATAAAATTTCAAATTGTCACTTTTATATTTCCTACGAAAGTTTGAACATAAAGATTTTAACCCCCTTTTTATTCCGGACTGTATGAATTAGGCTGTTGTATTCTATCTGAAACAATGCCAGCAAATAAAAATGCCAAACAACAAAAAATAGATACCTTTCACTATAATTTTTCACTAAGTCTGCGAATTGTTGTTGTTGTAAAATGCTGTTAATACTACTTAGGCAATAACGACATTCAATGTAAATCGGGAACCTTCACTGGCTGTGTGCTCTATCACTCTGTCTTGGTACTCATCTTTCGACAGTGATGCAGTATGTCAGAGCTAGGAAATGAAGGCTAATTCAACAGCTCAGCCGATACAGCATGGTTTAAGTTACTGTTGAAGCATGAGACTGTTGAAACACATGCAAAATTCGCTAAATTGTTCTGGAAGAAAAACCACAGCCACAACAAAATGATGTCAATGTTAGATTTGAGGTGTATGTTAGCAGTTAAGATGTGACTTAACTTTCAGTTTTTGACCTTGAGAAAATAGGTCAATGTCAGTCATATTCATAGACTTCAGGTCCATCATCAGTTGCATATGTGGTATCAATTTAGAATGCCTAGCTATATTTCATGCTATATCATAATATACAGTATATAACCTGAGAAAATAGATTCAGTCAACTTGGATAGGCTTATGGTCAGTCATCAATTGCACAAGTATTATGAATTTGGAGAGCCTATCTTCACTCCTTTAAAAATTATTGCTAATGCTAAATTTGACCTCGATAAAACAGGTGAAGGTCAGTCAATTTTATTAGGCTTCTGATCCATCACCAGCTGCATATGTGGTATGACAAGAAATATGGCCAAACAGAGAGACAGACAGACGGATGACACGGAAAATTCAGTTCATTTTGGGGCATCATTACATATCATCTTCAAAGTCTAAATATTCTGTCAAAATGCACAAGAACACACCATTTTACTTCAATTGTAGAGAAGAAAATCAACTCCGAGTAAGAATCACAGTTTATTCTGTATATTTTGCTATTAGTTATAGCATCTTCAGCAGTGATCAAAGTTACAAACAGCTCCATACGCACAGTATATATACAAGGCATAATGTGATCTTAGCCAATACGCATTTATGAATAGGTAAGCCAGTAAATTATATCAGGTTGGACAGATATTAAAATGCCGTCATTTTCAGAAATTGTTAAATGTTAAGCGATAACCTGACAGTGATCTACAAATGGTGTGATTCAGGTGTATATCTGTTACCATGATTCAGTCATAATATTGTCTGTAATATGTTTATGTCGACTAAGGAATACACATACTTATTTGATAATATTATTAACTGTATGTTGTTTATGATTAATATTAACTTTTTATTTGCTGGGATCCAGCCATTTGTTCCATATGGGCAATATTCTCATCAGCCATCACCATTCAATATGAATGTGATATATGTACAAGTCCATGGTCATTGATACAGTATGGTGAAGGTGACCTGTAACACCAGTATACCAAATTATACCGAGCGCATTGAATCCTCACCACATGATGCTGAGGCCAATCAGAACGGAGTGTCGGTAAAATCAGGTGTGTTTTGTAGAGGATTCTCTCAATGATGATGCTATACTGTACACATACAAAATATGAAGTGTTGATGTGTCGGGCCTATAGCACAAAATCACAAGCAAATTGGTACAACTAGGCACACAGGGTCTCATTTCTGCCGCTAACGTGTTGATTTGGGTGGGGGCATCCTCTCAGGGGGAGGTGGGGTTGGGAAGGGGCCTAATGTCTCAAGCAGTATTCAAGGTTTTCCATCAATATACTCTATTCCATACCCCAATATTTCAAGCACGTGAAATCAGACTATACTTATGTGCGGGGAATGTGACTTAATTACCATTGGTGGAGTTAACGTCCAACAAATGCAAAATTGAGCTTGGCATCCGGCCCTATGTTATTCAGCGATGTACTCCCCTACGGACCCTGTTGCCTCGACGGAGGTCTTTGCGCTCATCCAGCGCTTGTATTCTCAACAAGGTACACACACTATTGGATGTCGGACCGGACATATGCTACGGGCTTGTGATAATAGAGTTATATCTTTGTAAGGTGATGGAACTATTGTCGGTGATTGTCATAGGTTGAAAAAAAAAATATATCACAGCTTGTCAGTTCCCTTTCGGATAACAATGCTAATGGAAATAATGCCAACTGGCAGGATGTATGATTATATACCCTGGTGCTGAACTATCGTTTTGCTATCTACTTTTATGAGCAAATCCATTGGGAATGCATATGCTTTCTCCACCATGGAATAATGTATCCTAGATCATCATGTATTGATTGGATTTCTGGATGATAAACTGTCCTTATTCAGAGACAAACCAATATTTTCTACCTTGATTATATGAGGCATGATGATGTATCTTTGTTTTAGAAAGTCGTATCTCCACCAAATAGATTTTGGTAGACTTTTAGTATGTTGTTCTGGGGACTTATTAGAAATGCATATCAGCGAAAAAAATTCTGTTGCAATTTGTTATGGGTCAAACCGCAGTTTTCCTGGATTTTCAGTTTTGCTATAGTTTTGGAAATTGACCTGATTGGAAATAACAGTTGAATGGCCAGATAGTTCTATACTATTTAACTAATCGTCTTCCAACATATGATGATCTATTAAAACTATAATCAGAAATTGAATCATGGCTCATGTACATTGACTGTAATGGAGTGCATTGTAAATAAGGTTGATAAACTTTCAAATCGAACATTTTCAGTCAGATGCCACGTCCGCCATTTTGAATTTTACCAAATAGCAATAGTCATTATACATTGTGAAAAGACTGGAAATATGCACAAGACGATCAGCTACGTGTCCTGAGGGTTTGAAGTCCAAGTCTCTCCCCGTTTGGTGGTTACGGAAAACCAGGGTAGGAAAAAAGGTTGAATTCCTAAAATTCATATCGACGAAAAAGTGGTATATGTTCAAGTTGAATTTTAATATATTTCCCATGCATATGGGATTGTAGACTTTTAGTATGTTATTCTGGTGACCTTTCTGAAATGCATAGCAGTGAAATCAATTCTGTTGCAATTTGTGGTGGGTTAACCCCAAAAATGCGCTAGATTTACTGGACTAATAGTCAGAAATTGGTCAGCTCGAGGTGCAAACAAGACGACCATCTTTGTGCACGGGCTCCCGGCCTAATAACCATGTCTGAATAGATTTACTTATATCTACTTTCAAGCAATAACTTAAAAGTAGGCAAATGCCAATTGTAATTGTTGAAAACTTGAAGCAGACCATAACTGGAAGCCTTATGGCAATGAAAAAAAAAGAGAAGAAATTGACGATCCTAAAATTTCAAAATATCTCTATCACGCTTTATTATGCATGGCCTAGTTGTTAGACAGGTGATTTGACGGGAGACGGGATATTGGTATGTTTTGCAAATATAAAACCATTTGGACGTTGGATTGTAGAAAACGAACCCTTGAGTGACTCTCAAAACGCAAATGTTAAATTTAACATTTCGAGAGTTGGAGGAGGGAAAGCATTTAGAAAGTGTTGTATCCACCACTTTTAAGCGTTAAAAAAAAAATTTTACAAGTAAATTTTCTGTTATTAAGCTAAAACTTACCTCACTTCCACTCTTTGCATTTCTTGTCTACATGAAATACCACAGTAAGAATTTAAATGACACAGTTATCTCCCCTGCTAGTCACCTGATAGCATAGCTACCCACAATTCCACTTCCTTCTTGTTCCACTGCGATACATGGTCTGGATGTATCATAGCGGGGAGGTTGGGCGGGCATCACTGGAAGTGAGGTAAGTTTTAGCTTAATAACAGAAAATTTACTTGTAAATTTTTTTTGTTATTTGCGCTGAAAACTTACCTCACTTCCACTCTTTGCATAGAGTGCCACCGTAAGGTAGGTGGGCAAACTGATACAATCCGTGGTAGTGATAAATGCCATACATAGTGACTAGTTCAAAGTAGAAATCATAGATCTTCTACCTCACAGAGGATCCATGAAATCATACAACAGTAATAACCTGTATGCCTATGGTACACAGGGAACCTCTGTTGCTACTCTGACTTCAAGGCTGAGATGCAATATACGCCCCCCCCTTTTTTTCGAAAGGGGCCGAGAGAAAAAAATGCACTCACCCGCAAGCAGGGTTACAACTGTACGCCCGGACTTTTGTAGCTATAATGCTGGCCTCGGTCCCCCTGACACCCGCTGTGCGGTCACAAGTGGGCCGATGGAATAGAGGTCGTTACATGCCAACGTCATGTCCCGGAGATAGTAGGAGGCAAATGTCGTGTTTGACCTCCAGTAGCACGCCCTCATAATGTCCGTCACCGATCTGTTGGTCCATAGAGGCCATGATGCCGCTAATGCCCTAATCTCGTGACCCGAAACGTTTACAAGCGCGGCTTGCCTATCAGTAGCCGTGGAGTACGCTAGCCGAATCGTATTTTTGAGCCAACTCGAGATAGTGTTTTTACTTATTTCTTGTTTGGCTTTGGGATCGAAAGGGATAAACAAACGCCTCCTTCCCGCTCTGATCTCCTCTGTACGATTCAGGTAACACGCAAGAGCCCGAACCGGACACATTAACATGTCTGATTCAAGACCGGACGAAAGGAAATCAGATAAGGCTGGAATTGTGAACTCTCGAGATATGGAATCGTAGAGGGCTTGATTCTTGGCCACAAACTCAGGAACCGTTGTGAGAACTACCTTGCTCCAGTTCCTAGAGTGTCTGATGTTCCTTTTATCGAGCGCATGCAGCTCTGACACCCTAGCTGCTGAAGCAAGAGCCAACAAAAACGAAGTTTTGTATGATAAATATTTTAGCTCAATAGCTTCTATTGGCTCGAAAGGTGGCTCTCCTAATTGCCGAAGTACTAAGGCTAAGTCCCACTTAGGTAATTTCGGAACAGCCGACTGACCAGTTATCTTGTATGACTTGATTAGTGCAGATAAATTTGGATCAGTCGAGGGATTAATCCCAGTACCCAGTAGAATAGGTTGAGCAATAGCTGCCCTATAACCTTCTACCGTAGCGGGCACCAGGCCCCTATCCCTGAACAGATACAATAGAAACTCTGCTACTTCAGGGATAGTGGCGCAGGATGGATTGATATCCCTCTCTCCACACCAAAGATCGAAGATTGCCCACTTTGAGTTGTATACAGCGGAAGAGGACGGTCGAATTGATTGAGCCATTCGGCGCCCAACCTCCGCTGAAAATCCCGCCTGAGCGAAGTGCTGCTTGAGCACTTGCACACGTGGTAGTGGAACAGTCCTGGCTGGCTGTGGAATATCGACGTTCCGGGCTGGCGCAGTAGATTGTGCCATACCGGAAGCTGTCTTGGTACATCTACCAGAAGATCCAGTAGTTCCGGGAACCACGGCCTTGCAGGCCACCACGGAACAATCAGGTAAACGACACACATGTGTTCGCGGATCTTCTGAAGTACCTTCGCTAGGATAGCTGGAGGAGGGAACGCATATGCTACCATCCTTGACCAGTCCTGCGATAGTGCGTCCACTGCATATGCCGACGGATCCGGGACCGGCGACATGAACAGGGGCAGTAGATTGTTGCGCCGAGTGGCGAACAGATCTATGTGTGGCATCTCCCAGACATGAGCTATTTGTTTTAGTATGTCTGGGTGAAGTTGCCACTCCGTGGGAATTATCTGATTCCGTCGTGAAAGCGAATCCGCTAAGACGTTCAGTACCCCCGGGATGTGTCTGGCCAACACCGATATGTTGTTGTCCCAACACAGACCGAAAAAGATTTCCGCTTGGCTTTGTAATTGCGGAGATCTCGTCCCCCCCTGCTTGTTGATATAGGACACGACTGTTGTGTTGTCCGTCGCAACCAGCAGGTTCTTGTCGGTCAATACGCTCACCCACGTGCGGATGGCATGTGTCACTGCCATAAACTCCAACACGTTTATATGGTACGAGCGTTCCTCGATTGTCCATAACCCGGATGTCGACTTGGACTCGAGGTGGGCTCCCCATCCTTCCATAGATGCGTCCGTGAACAGGTGATGTGACGGACGAAACGGAAGTAGGGACACACCTGGCATAACGTTGAGTGGATCCAGCCACCATTGGAGGCATTGTTTGACTAGCGGTGTTACAGGTATCCACGGATTCAACTGCCTTTCGACCCATTGATGATTGAAGTAAATCATTAAGGGACGAAGCTGCAACCGCCCTCTTGGTGTTACGTCCTGTGTTGACGTCAAGAGGCCGATTATCGCAGCAAAGTGTAAAGCCCTGGCCTGAGATAACTTGAGGAACTGAGGTATCTTCGTCGTTATCTTTAGCCATCGATCTTCTGGGGGTTTGGCGAGAGCTCATAGCGTATCGTATTCCACCCCCAGAAATTTGCGCCTTTGTGAAGGAATCAGCTCTGATTTCTCTTCGTGTGGGATGTATCCCAGAGAAGTCAACATCCAGGATTAACTGTTCCTTGCAGGCATTCCTTAGCAGGGAGTCGTCGATATAAAAGTGGTACTTTATACCTAGACTGTGCAGGAACTGTGCCACTGGTGTAAACACTCGTGTAAACACCCAAGGGGAAGTGGACAGGCCGAACGGAAGCACTTGAATTTGGAAGCGTCGTTTGCCGACCATGAATCTCAAGTACTTCCTGTCCCCCAGATGTATCGGGATATGCAGGTATGCATCCCTTAAATCCAGAGAAGTCAGCCATTCCCCTTGTCCGAGTACTGTCCGGATAGACCGGAAGGACTCCATGCGGAAGTGTGGCGGTGGAGTGAGGTAGTCCTTGTTGAGGCGCTTTAGGTTTATAACCATGCGCATCTCGGACGTGTCTTTCTTGGGGACCAGAAAGACCGGCGAATAGAACCCAGGTGACGTGTCCGAAACCGGAAGCTCTATTACAGCTGCCTTCTCTATCAGCTTGTCCACAGAGGACTGTATTGCTGATAGATGACCCGTTCGTAATGGTATACGAGACGGAAGGGGATGAGCAGTCAAGGGAGGAAGCGTGTCGAACAATAGGCGATAGCCGTATCTGATCGTTCGAATGACCCACGCTTCCGTCGCGATCCTTATCCAGTTCCTCCAAAACAACTGCAGCCTTCCCCCTACCGGAAGGTCTAGTTGCTGGGGAACTGGAAACGTTATGTCTCGGTGTTCCCGCCATACCGGAAGCGACCCGGTACGGCCCGAGACATCAGGAATCCTTCTTTGACTGCTCAGATTTCCCCTTACCCTGCTTCTTATGGCCATAGGTAGATACTCTTGGCTCTAAAGAAGCAGGCGCTTGGTTATGCTGTTGGCCGGAAGCACCCTTATTAGCCTTGGAACTAGGCGGGTTCTTCTTAGCCTTCTTCGCCTTTGGACCCGACCCGGAAGCCATAGGTCTTTTAGACGAAGCACCGGAAGCAACTGACCTGTCATGCTCTATACGATCCATTTCAGGTCGAACTTCGGCAACAGCATCACCAAACAGTAAAGAAGGAGCCGTAGATGTCTCTAGTAGACTCCTCTTTACAGCTTCCGGTGTGTAACTATGCATAAAAGGAATGAAGGCCTTTCTCCTTAAATACACTAGCATAGAAGATAGGTAGGCATTGTGTACCAGTAAATCTTCTACAGCACCGGAAGCAATCTTCTGGTAGTCAAGAACGAGGTTTATACCCTCCTGTAACTGCTCTTGACTGTCCGCGCCCGACAGCGAAAATAAACCATCCTTTATGGCTTTAAGAAACCAGTCAAGGTGATTCGTAATCGCCACTCCTTGTCGAGCAGTTTCCTCAAGTACTGCGGCCTGTTTGTTCGTGCAAGGAACATCCGGATTACTAGGCACTTTAGTATTGCTAGAGCATAAAATACTGAAAGTCGCCGTTCACCTCTGCAGACCGGAAGCTAAACGGTGAGTTATGTACGCCGTAACTTCGTGTGTTTGGCTTCTGTACTGGGAACGGACCAGAAGATCCTGCAGGGCGGAAGCGAGCTTTTGGTCTATATATAGCACGTTCCTCCTGCGTAGCGGGTTCTGCTAAAGTTCTATGGAATAAATGGCAGATAGAATGAATAGCAGTTGAGGCCGGAAGCGTGGTAGCCGACCTCGTAACCCGGTATGACTCTCCCGATTCAGTTTCAATATCCCCCGCATGTGGGACCGGAAGCTGCATATCAGGAATTAAGTCGTAGATGCCGGAAATAAGCTCATAATATTTCCTAGCATCCGGATCAGTATTGGTAGGTTCATTCAATTCAGAGCTACCGTACTGGTCCCTATCCACTTCCATAGCTTCCGGGGCTTCCTGCCAGGAGGGAGTATTGGAAGGGATAGTCCTCGACAAATTAGCTTCCGGTTTCCTAGACTGTTCAGTCAAAACCGGAAGCAGTGGCGTACTACTTCGGAATTGACTGGTCATCATCTCTCTCAATTCTTTCATTTCCTCACGTTGCTGTTCCATACCGCGCAGTATGGCAGCCAATGTGGGATCAGTCACTTGAGAGTGGACCGGAAGCAAGGCCTGACGAGGTGTGTTCACACTCAAGGACCTTCCAGCTGGGACGTGAGCACGGCCACTGTAAAGGTCGGTGAACTGGCATACGAGGTCGTAAACCGGAAGCACGTATAGGAGGACGCATCATACGTAATAATCCCGGTCCCGTAACACGAACACCCCCGGAAGCAGATATCTGACCTAAGCCACGCAAGGGCGAAGGTAGACCAGCAACCGGATGCCGCATAATTTGAACTGGTCTGATTGAGGGTTCTTGATAACGCAACTCAGACACAGGCAAAAAATTTGACATATCATGGGTACCTGAATACATACCATACTGCCGTTGTTGCGGGAACCTTAATCTCTGGTGGCCCAGAAGGCTCGTAGACACAAACGTCTCGGCAAGGGAACGAGGAAGGCCACCAGAGTAACCGGAAACAGGTTGGGGAAATTCAGACAAACCGGAAGCAACAGTTAAAGGCGTAACTGAGCGACCGGGAAGTCCAGGCCTCGACAGCGTCGAGGAAGGTATTTTCCCAACCCCGGACCCAAATGAAAACTTAACATTAGGCCCCTCACTGGTGCTGCCCAAGTTTTCGTAATCATAAGTCGACTCCGATCGAGAGATCGGAGTCCCCTGGCTTTCCCACGCTAAGCCTGGGTCCGTCACCGATTTCCCTTCATCGTCACATCCAGGCGTCCGCTCAATAGGAATCTCCACTTCCACAGTCGTCGTAGTACCAGATTCCATATCTTCGATTACTCCTTCCACTTGTACCAACCGGGTCGATCCCTTACCTGATTGACCCTTCGCCTGGCCTGAAATGGAAGCATCGTGAGCGGGGGGGCGTTTGTTTATCTTTATTTACGTCCAATAGGCTGACTAACGTAGACCCAGCTACAGAACTAACAAACCCCCTAGACTCCTCGCCTACACTAGTACGAGGAGACTGTGCTACATTTGTCTCGTTGGCGAGATTGGTAGGCATAACAACACTATTTCCTTCGTTAGCTGCCAGAGAACCGGCCAGATACACCTGGAATATGCCGGGCGCCCACACAATACACTCTTCACAGGCAGTGTCCCATGTACAGATTCTACCCTGGCGGCATGGCGGACACAATGAGTGAAGGTCATAACTAGGCTTGTCACCTCCACAAGACATGCATGACATTTGAGACATATTTTGAGCCATTTTTACGCTGATAACTTATAGAATACTTCCCAAAGGACTTCTTGCAGGAAATCAGACGTCTGAGGTAATCCAACTGTGAGTAGTTTCGCTAGAAAAGGCACTTTTTCACGGAGTTGACAATGTTTACTTCCAGCCCTACGAAGCAGTAGAACAAGAAGGAAGTGGAATTGTGAGTAGCTATGCTATCAGGTGACTAGCAGGGGAGATAACTGTGTCATTTAAATTCTTACTGTGGTATTTCATGTAGACAAGAAATGCAAAGAGTGGAAGTGAGGTAAGTTTTCAGCGCAAATAACTGTAACATTTTAAGCTGTTGCATCCAACACTTAAAAGTGGTGAAACAACTTTCTAAATGCTTTCCCTCCTCCATCCCTCTAGATGTTAAATCTAACATTTGCGTTTTAAGAGTGATATATGAATCACGTGTGGAAAGCAAAGTTAATGTGTTGAAACACTCTTCACTTGATTAAAAGATAATGTTCTGATGAGAGCGTAGGCATGTATGTGTTGAAATGTTCTGATGAAACCACAGACATCTATGTTTAAAGGTCCTGTTCAGACGAGTGTAGAGACGTGTGTTGAAATATCCTGATGAAACCCGACAGTGTTGAAACATCTTCAGATGAGAACACTGCGGACGTGTTGAAATGCTCTGATGAGAGCACAAGCATGTGTTGAAATATCCTGATGAAAGAACATGCGTTTGTGTTGATATGTCCTGGTGAGAGTGCAAGCACGTGTTGAAATGTCCTGACGAGAGCAAATTAAGCCCAAAGTGTTGGAATATCCTGATGAAAACACCGGCAAGTGTGTTCAAATGTCCGCATGAGAGCTCAGGCATGTGTATGTGATTGTGAGAGAGAAAGATAATTATTTAGGTCAGTGGAGTTACATGTGCGTCTTCAAGAACTAAATATAGCCTACGTCACTGTCATTCGCAAACAGAAGAGCCCCTATTTCTGACAGATGGACTCAACACAAGTGATCAATGGTAATATTTGTTCACCTTTCATAAAGAATTAATCGACTTCTTATGATATGCGTAAGTATACATTGTATCTAGCAACTAATTTTTCAAACAATATGGAATTTCGCGGAGCTTTAATCGGCCAGAAATTGAAGAATATGCAAATAATACAAGAGATTGTCAAATATGTTTGGTTCAGAAAATAGTTTTTGAGCCAAGATGCCTCATCCCTCTTCTGCCTAAAATGAGAGAGGTTGACCAATGTTTCATAGTTCACCATGTTTGAATATGATTAACTCCAAAATTTGTCAAGAGAACATGATGGGCATCCATGTTTCAACTGTGGTTTCTGGAAAATATTTAGACACGGTTGAACATGTTTGTACAAATATATGCTTAAAATAATACTTACAATCAGCAATATTAAACATTTATAAACAATGTTACTATTTATAACCAAACCAAACCTGCTTTGATTTATGCCTTAATCTCTGCCAGAGATATACAATACAAACGTTAAACGAAAGTTTAAACCAAAAGTTGATAACTCCCCAGAGGAGTAGTCTCCCTTTAGGGGAGCTCTCCCCTGGGGAGTTATCCCCCAGAGGAGTAGTCTCCCCCCAAGGGAGCTCTCCCAGGTCAGCCTGGATATATAAGCCAGCTCCCAGCATACTCTTCCTCTTTTCTCATTGTTATAAACCGAGACCTGTAGTGTACAAGGCCGCGGAGTGAGGGGAAGGATGGGAGGGCCATTACATCAAAGCAGGTTTGGTTTGGTTATAAATAGTAACATTGTTTATAAATGTTTAATATTTATGTCCCAAACCTTCACCTGCTTTGATTTATGCCTCACTATCAACATATGGAGGTGGGAACCTCGGCCTTGATGTATTTGCAATAGCAGGCTGAATATCCGCTGAAATAATCACAAACAAGACAATCACAATCAACAAGAAAACCCTGGTCAGCACTCAGAAAGGTAATCAAGGATATAAGAAGTGGTTACTTAGCTTGATGCATGTCTCCATGCATGTAGCTGTGGTCTTGGATGTGGAGCACAGTGTTACCCTCCGTATAGGAACTCAGGCAGTACGGCCAGGATGAGCACTTGGAAGGCAGCATGTATTGATTGGGATCTTTATACGCCAATATATCATACAAGGTGTCATTATCTGTGATGTGGAGTGGTACGCAGTATTACCGCCAACGGAACTAAGGTATCAGGACACCCGAGTTCGAAGGTAAGGCAAGATGAGTTGGTATAGTGTTAGCCAACGTCCATACAAGTCGTCCACCTTTACTAATCGCAGCGCTAGTCCACATTCCGCTTTAGGTCCAACTCTGTGTACTTTAATCCCTGATGCTGGATTGTTGAGAGTTGACAGCGGAATCTTGAGTCTCCTCTTTGTCTTGTCAACCTTCATTCAGATCTTTGTGCGATGAACTTGTGAGTTGACTGCAAGGGGACTCAGCTGCGATATAGAAGGCCATAGCTATAACCTGAAATGACACAAACAGATCTGCAGTAAAGACAAACACTAAAATCATAATTGTGTCAAATCTTAAAATATAACTTGAGAGATGGCCCAACTGACCTATTTCTTCTCTTAGGTGACCTAAAAAGAGCACAGATATGAGAATAATTCTCAATCAAAAAGAACCCTGGATGGTAAAGCAGCGGTTACTTATGGAGAATAGAAGTTACTTATCATTTTAAATGACTTCATCCATGTATCTGTGATTGTGGTAGGGGTGCGCAGACTTACCACCATAGTAACCAAGGAACCTGAGTGCCAGAGTACGGAGGTTAAACAAGAATGAGATGGGAAGAAACCTACATCGTCAAACAAGGTGACTAACTGATACCCCTGTCAGTCCACATTCCGCCTTATATCCAACTCTGTGTACTTTAATCCTTGATGCAGATTGGACTGTTGAGAGTTGACAGCGGAATCTCTGAGTCTACTCTGTGTCTTTGTCAACTATCTGTACTTTACTGCTGCTGACACTGGTGACCTGAAAATAAACATTATTAATACTCACAAAAGTGTCAGTTCTTGTACGTTGAAACTGTGAGTTGACCGCCAGGAGACTCAGCTGAAATGATCTAGAAGAACATAGCTTAATCTGAAATGACACAATCAAATCTGCAGTAAGGTCAAAGCTTAAAACTCACCATTGTGTCAGGTTTCTTGATTGATGACTAGAGAGTCGCTGACTGGCAAGTTGAGCTATTACTTCTTTCTGGCGATCATGTAGTGTGTGGACTAACGATATGACTGAGAGAGATGATACAGCAAGCCGGAGACTTGCTGCGATGATGACAATTTTGCCCCCCCCCCCTTTTTTGAACGTTACCTGACCACGTGCTGGGCAGCCACTAGTGGCCCAAGCATGGTCACACTATCTGATTGGACTGAGATATCTCTCAGATAGAAATTGGTAAACGTGGAATTGCTGTTCAGGCACAAGACTGGACAATGTCATGGAGGGACAAGTTCTTCCATAAGGGCCATGACGAAGCGATGGCGCGGATTTCATGAGAAGAAGCAGTCGATAGAAGCGGGGGAGCGTCAATGGCCAATTGATAAGGCCACTTAATGGTTTTCTTAACCACGAAGCGATGATATTCTTAGTAATGTCACGTACCGCCGAAGGACGAAGGGACAAGAATAACAGACGACGCGAGATAGTGACGTATGGCTCGAACAGGGCATAACATAAGGTCGTCTTCGAGGCCATGAACGAAGTCTGATAATGCAGGGATGGAGTACAGACGTTGCGCACACGAACCTAAGCGAACAGACAAATTTTGGCGATGAACTCCGGAATAGGTCGGAACGATACGCGCGACCAATCCGCCGACAAGGTCAAAGAAGATCTTTCAAGAGCATGAAGTTCAGACACTCTAGACGCCAACACAGAAGCCGCGAGAAAAACTGACTTGTAGGCCACAGCTTTAAGAGACGCGGACTGTAAGGGTTCAAATGGCGGACGAATCAGAGCACACAGAACCACATCAATATCCCATTTCGGTAATAGCTGGCGAGTACGACGAGACTGTAGCGCGAAAGCCCGAAAGAGCGCAGAGATATTGTCATTTAGACTAATGTTGATGCCGGCAGAAAGACGTAAAAGCCTAGCCAAAGCAGAACGATATCCTTAAATGGTGCTGATTTGAAATTTCTTGTCGCGATGGAGGTGAAGAAGGAAGTCAGCTACTAAGGAAACAGAGGCAAAGTCGGGATTGGCATCAGGTTCTCGGCACCAGAAAACGAAATAGGCCCAATTCGCTTGATAGCAGCGAAGAAGAAGACCGATCGGATGAAAAACCTCATCTTTTTTTTTTTTTTTTTTTTAATGTGAAGTCTGGCATCGAACCTAGACCATCAGCCGGAAAATGAACACCCCACATGACGATGTGGTGGGACTGCCACCAAAACAGAAGTGGAAGTAGAGACGTCAATACCAGCACTAATGGACTGAGGGAAAAACATCTGTAATAAGACCGAAGGCACTGGAGTGACCAAAGTAGAATGCGACCATAATGACTAAGGTCCTGCGTAGAAATGACAAGTTGATGACCAAACAACCAAAATGCCCACGTCTAAAACTGGTCCAACGGTCTATACGGGACGAAGTACTTGAAAGAGAGAGACGAAAAACTGTCCCCAAAGTAACGACGAACCCACCGTAATACCCCCATAAGACGACCACGGGAAGCGCAAGAAAAACTGGCCTATATCTGACCAAAATCTTAACGGTATCAGCTACAAAGTGTCACACTCTGTAACCATATGGCTTACTTCAATTTGAAAGAAGAACGAGACTGTCACTTTTTCTCTGCTTGAACAACCGACACGAAAAATGAACCTCCCGTGACCGAACCACTAGGGGCACCACCGCAAGTAAACCTCGATGTGAACGCTCCAAGATGGAGAACACAAAGCCAAGCTATAAAGTGATACAAGGGCGATGTTGACTCCGAGCGGAAGCTTGTCACACGAAATCGACGACCGACGATGGTGAATCGTAGGAGACACGCCGAAAAACGAGGATGAATTGGTATACAAAGATACGCATCTCGCAAAGCGATGGGGGTCAACCCAGCGATAAAGAAGACGCAACGCCGAATCGACTTATTAGAAAAACACCGACATCAAGAGACGTGCAAGCGAACAACGCCAAGTCTCTATACAATGAAGAAAAAGATCCAGCAATGGCGACCGGAACTGTCGAACTTGACGACCCTGATAAGGAGGTATAAAAGAACGACGTGGTGAACAGCGTTAAGGCGTACGGAAAGGACTACTAGATGGAAGGTGTCGATGCCGGAGTAAGAGGACCACGTGACGACGTAATGGAACGTCGACGAGGTGTAACAGCACGACGTAATGCGAAACGCGAATGGCGTTGCTTGAGAAACGGCGTAGTGATTTTCCCAAAAACTTACCTGTACATATACACTCCCGAAAGAGCCGGGTAAAACCTCTGAAGATAAATCTGAAAACTGTAGTCGAAACTGGAAAAATTCACAGTGGAGTCCGAAACAAAACAGCCGTATTATGCGAGACTTGTAATGAGATTTGAACGCATCTAGGAGGTGAACACATTCATTGTTCCCAGCGTTAATCGAGAACGTTACTCCATGGTAGTAACAACCCCGACAATCAACACAAAGAAACTTCCACGTGAAATAGGAGGATCTTCAATAAAATTTAAAATTCCCCGAAGAGAGCCAATACATTTTGATGTCTCTCGCCGGTAGATGAACAATAAGGTCACAAATCTCACAAATTAACTTGACCAACCAAAACAATGTTCAATCTAGACTCGCCCCCTTATTAGAGGTCCAAACTGGACATAAAAACCCAAATGGAATAGATATAAATTATCATCCGGTTTTTTAAACAGACAAGTCCAGCTTAGTCTCCGTGGCGCAGTCGGTCAGCGCGCCCGGTTGTCTTTACTTAAAAAAGATAAAGATGAAATAAATGCAGTAGACCAAAGGATGTTTTGGACGAGGCTATCGAGGAGAAACAAACATTGGCAAGGCAGTCTGTGGATCTTCTTACCAGGCTGTAACCGGTAAACATACACGGAACTTACAAAGAACAAGAAGACCGCCTGATGGAACAGACTTATGCTGTCCCAGGCCGATGATTGAGAAACTTCAGGCCTGATCCCGCCCGACCACTGACAGGGTAATGACTAATAAATACCCCACGTGCTGTCGAACGAGAGCAATTCTAAGATTTCTCGGAGAATAATCCCCAAGCTAATAATAATAACTTCTCAGAACAAAGAAATAAAATTACAGCTCAACCCAATTTGAATTGTACAACTAATTCAAAATAGCGATGGGAAAATTTGGTTGTGAAAATGAATACATCACAATGCAATATTTACCAACAGAAAAATGTGTTTCGAAGAATAGCACAATTTCTTAATAAACATCTCGTGATCTCTTTTGTTGTTCAACACAGCCTTGATTACACAAAGAGAGTAATAAGATAGCTCATTAATATGTAACAAAGAGCCCTAGTGTATAGCTTTTGGCTTGTAATGACGAAGACAAACACAACAACAACAACACGTAAAGTCAAAGACAGAGAAAAAACTCTGCAAGTTCTCTCTTGATCACAATGATATCAATTTATAAACAGAATAACACTTGATAAAACAAGAGACTAAATTCTGGTAGGAGCAACGAACAGCATGCATAGAAGAAAAACTCCCACAAATGGAAAAAGTCGGACACACAAGAACAACAACCACAACGAAAAATGACGGACTGCAACTCTCTGCAGAACCTGTAATTCTCCGACGTTATAATACGTTGAAGCATTTCTATTCCGTGAAGCCAAATCTTTGTTCAATTTCGTACGGTTCATAACAAATAACCTCCTGAATGAACTGTCTGGAACGAGAAAGATAACGGTGTTGTAAAGTTGGTGTTCTTTAAATCTTCAGTCCGACACCGTAAGCATTCGGCCATGCAGTTGAAAGAGCAAGCAAGAAATACGGGACGTGTCAATACACGATGAAAGTGGAGGTTGTAAATCCGTAATGCGAACATTCTAAGCTGAGTACAACCGCCCTTCCATAGAATGAGAGGCTGTTTTCTTTTAGACAAAACAGCAGGGGAAGATTTAAGACGTAAAGGCCAAAAACAGAACGATTTTATCACTATTGTAAAATCAGCCGTACCAATTGACCGTGAACTGACCACGCGGTAAGATCAAATTCTTTTGTCCGTTGGGGACAATAGAAAGTCCTAGCGACCGGCCTGGCCTTTGTTTGCTGAACAAAGAAACAGGTTTCTCAAGGCCTACAGACAATGCTATGCCAAAGTAGGCCAGACTATACAGTACCATCTCGCTAAGTTCCTGTACGACGGTCCTCTAGCATATTACCAGAGACAGAAGGGGTCGGACTTTTTAGAATTACGGGGTAAATCTAACACGGGACCACCCAGATCTTGATTAATTTTAATGTCCTCAACTAATGCAATTCCCACACCCATCTATCGACTTCCGATAGATCAGGGTCCTGAAGTAAATAGGACCTACGGGCTTGTGCATAAATTTTCCAAGCATCATTATCCCAAGACACACATTCATTACACGTGTTATTTCGATAGCAAATTTTGTCTTACAAACGAAACAACGCGTGTGGGCATCTAAGCGTGTCGAAACTCGCCCACACGAACGGCACGAATTTGAAGGAATGGGAACAGAATACTCAGACATTATTCAAGAAAGAAATTGTTTCAAAACAACAAGACTTGAAACAACAACAACTCTTTGAACAACAACTAGTCTTTGAACAACAACAACTAGCACTGTATTGCAAACTCCCTGATGTGCACCACTGGAGGTACAAACGAGAAAAGAGGAAGAGTATGCTGGGAGCTGGCTTATATATCCAGGCTGACCTGGGAGAGCTCCCTTG
>JAVTVY010047442.1:0-22909 GCA_036873755.1 Hanleya hanleyi | reverse complement strand
ACATCTTCTAATCATAAGAAACATGTGTACCAAGTTTCATAATCATTCAAGGACAGCTGACAACTGCAGCAAACTGGTGTACAGATGTACATGTGCACTTCAGAAAAAAGCATAACTATCATTTGCCATAATTTGCAGAAAAATTAATATTTCATCTTAAAAAATAGCACAGGTACATTCTCTAATCATAAGAAACATGTGTACCAAGTTTTGTAATCATCCAATGAGAGCTGACAACTGCAGCAAACTTGCCATGTACATGTATACATATAGAGGCCTACATGTACAATTCACCTAAATCATTTGCCATAATTTGGAGAAAAATTAATGTTTCTTCTCAAAAATAGCACAGGTACATCCTCTAATCATAAGAAACATGTGTACCAAGTTTCATAATCATCCAATGACAGCTGACAACTGGAACAAACTTTCTATGTACACATGTGCACTTCAGCTAAACACAAAACTATCATAGGTATTTTAACATTGGAGCACCTCAGGGGTAGCACCCCCAGGTGGCATACCCACCCCCCATATTTTTTTATTTTTTTTTTAAATATTTTTTCTAGATTTTTTTTGAATTTGCTAAACCAAAAACCTTATCATTTCCAGGTAGGGGACACCGACGATTACATCCTCTTCTCCCCCTCACAATATCTCCCCTTTACTTCGTAAGGCGAGATAAAAATAAGTCCATTTTAAGTAGTTTTGGTTTAGATTTTAGCTGACATTCAAATTGGTTTGTCAGTATTTGGGCGTGCGAGTTTGGCTGCAGACTTGTCTGGATTACTCCCTGTAGGCTGTTCTCGCTTTGAATAGCAGGACTCGTACGATCATTCCTACTGGTCATGGGCATCGCCAGGATTTCTCGAGACTCAGAGGGTCACTTATTAGCGAGCCCATTACTGTGACCGAGTGAGTGAATATGATTTAACGTCGCTTTCAACACTATTTCAGTCATATCCCGACATTTGGTTACTATTCCTTTTCACACCCGTAAACCACATGGGTAGGGTCCTATTCCTTTTTCCACCCTGGAAGCCCATTAGTGTGGTGTCCACTATCGGAAAATAACCTTTGGTTGTTCACCCAATGACCCCCCCCCCCCCCCATGCCGACGCCCTTGCTTTTGGTTTATCTGACAAAGCCATACCATCAGTAATAAACACACGATTTTGTATGTACATTTATTGACGTTTTCTTTTGATAAATGCAGATAATTTTACAAAAATACAAATTCACTAGTTCGAGAGTAGACTCGTCAAAAGTGCTGATATGTAAAATTCAACTTTCAACCAAACTTCAAACAGGATTGACACGGTTCACACACTTCCATTCAACGAAATTCCACGAGATTTTCGGGAGGTTTTTTTCCAGGAGATTTTCAAGCTGATAAAGGTCATTTTCCAGGGGTTTTTAGCACTATATCACATAATATTCGACACAATTATTAATACTGTCGATAGAAGATATATTGGTGATCAATGGAACAAAAATGGGATTTTCGAGGACATAAACCATATTTTTAAGCACTTTTATGCGCTTTCCAGGGTGGAATTCAAATTCCAGGAGGCGTATATGAATGTGCGTGCTGCCAGATAATGCATGACATCCAGCTCTTATTGGAGATCTTCTGGTCTGAACTACACACCTGAGTGGAGTGGAATGGGATGAAATAGTGCATGATGCAGATGTCAGAAGTAGTGCATGAGATGCAGATGAAGTAATGCAGGATATGGAGATGAAATGGGCAGGGTACAAAGAGGAGTATTTGTTGGCACTTTCAAGTGGATGACTTGTACTCTCATGAGATTCCACCACCGAGACTAAACAAGCCTCCAGCACTAAAGAGTTTTTCTGTTGTCCTTATTTCGCATCTCCTTTCTCGGCAATCTTGGAGTCCGTAATCTCTGAGTCTTGTATCTTTTTACTGACACCTGTTGAGCCAAAACCATCACTTCCACGCTCTGTAGTACTCAATGTCTGAAATAACAAATACAGAAACATGGAAGAGAAATTTGGATTTTCACTGGGGTTTAATAAACAAGCCTCAAATGGAAACAAGCCTTGACAAAAAATCTTGTGGCTTCAAAATAACCTGCACAGAACAACGTTAATGGTTGGTTGTGATATAATCCAAGTTAATCCAAAGACAATACTGTTTTGCCCGGATAGCAGCGACAGGTGCATTGACATGTGGGTCACCACGTGAGATCCGGTTCGTTGTGCCCTATCTCTTTAACCTAGGGTGGGGATTTTGAACTGTTGATTACTGGTGTAAATATGATAAGGGCTGTTCCATACAAGTTTGGTGAAATTCCGTCCAGTAGTTCTTCAAATATCTTGCAGACAAGGCCTGTATATACATGTACAAGTAGATGGGCGGACGGACGATGAACCAGTAGATGGAAGGACAGACAACTGACAAGGACGCACGCAAGGACACACCAAAAACTAATCATCAGAGGCCATTCGAATGAAAGTTCCATCCAAGTTTGGTGACCTTCCGTCTGGTAGTTCTAAAGATATCTTGCAGACAATGCCTGTGTATACATGTACAAGTAGACGGACGGACACCTTACAAGGACGCATGCAGAGACACCAAAATCTAATCGGATGAGAAGGCAATTCCAATGAAGCTTTCCGTCCAGTAGTTCTCTAAATATCTTGCAGACAAGAGGGGACAGACAGACAGCACAAACACCAGATATCTCACATAATTTACAGCGGAACCTGTGTATACCAACCATGCTTGGGGCCAGATTATAGTGCCAGTTTTGACAGGTTTATCAAGGTTCAAAATACTTTAAATTTAAGGGCTGTTTCATGTAAAAATGTATGGGAGGGGAGGAAGGCACTCAATATATTATT
The DNA here is from genome assembly GCA_036873755.1 of Hanleya hanleyi. Classification (NCBI taxonomy): domain Eukaryota; kingdom Metazoa; phylum Mollusca; class Polyplacophora; order Lepidopleurida; family Hanleyidae; genus Hanleya; species Hanleya hanleyi. The sequence goes on along the minus strand of JAVTVY010047442.1, from coordinate 20,038 downwards.
CTATGGGTCTATGAGGAAATCCTCATTGGGAAGGCCAATAAAAATTCTATGGGTGGTGGGGTATAATTCAATGCTGCTTTCCGCCCCTCCCATAACTTTTAAATGGAACAGCCCCAAGTATAATGTCTGTATTTAGAGGTTTACCCAGGATGTTGGTATACACAGGATTCACTGTACATGGAATGGCCGAGATTCCAATTCAATCTGTTTTCACAATCCCCCCCCGCCCCTGGAAGATTGTCTCACCTCACATTCTTTTAACTCTGGGATGCAAATTTTCTCCATGATCAACTGTGCAATACGATCTCCTTTCTTCACTGGAAAAGACAAGGTACCAATTAAGCTTCAAAACATTATGATAGGGTCAAGTCGGAAGCAGGGTGTTCGCCACGATTTGAAAACTGCCTGTCCAAATATCACATTTTGCCAAATTTGGACAATCTCTATCGCGGTTTCACCTATCTCACCCATGATAAATTTTCAACTTATTGCCTGTCCAAATTTGAAATCACCTGTCACGTGAACGGGTCTTTGGCTAACATGTTCGGAAGGGGTCTTTTTGAAATTAAAGCGAGAGCCGATGCTTCAACCATAAGAATGTTGAATGGATGTAGGGGAAGTAATCAGACAAGAGGACATTATAATGGACAAAGCAGACATTGGTAATCATGGTTCGACCTTGTGACTTTTGTGATTCTCAGAACATGAAATATATAGAAAGAAAAGAATAAACTAACTTGACATTCTCACAAAAGATTTATAATCAGTTCGGGCCAGAAAAAAATGATGCATTCTTTAAAATTTTGCATTAATTTTAAAAATCTTAAATACATAACTGAAATAGGTAAAAGATCATTATTTATGTGTTTCTGTGGTGAATGCTCCAAGAGGCATCCATTTGGGTTATTCACTACGGTAATTCCCCTAATAATTCGATCACCGGAAGTGATATTTCGGGTGATAAAAAAGAGGGGTGATCGATTTATTGCAAATCATTGAAAGTGACAAATCCCGAAGAATGCGGGTGATCGAATTGTAAGTTTTAGTAATTTGTGTGATGTTGTTGTTGTTGTTGCCGTAACCCACTGTTGCTTCCAAACGCGGCTCGAAAAGATATAGTAAATTATAGTAAATATTATTATGATAGCTGGATAATTGTCTTTTGATTGGCCTGCACCCACGATTTTTCGGAAACTTATGATCGGATATGTAAAACAACGCTTTTATCGATAAATCGTCAGTTCACGAGTTACACTATAGGCTACTCGCGCATGTTGTCAGACTGCCTCTTCATGTTAGGCCTGCGTGCGTCCTCGATTTAGGTCATCTCGGTCATTAATGGAAACGTGTTCTAAGCAAAATACAGAAGACGTGTGATGTATCGACGCAAAACTTTACTACATGCCATCAAATCATACAATACTTTTCACAAAATATCAGAGATGCAATATTCGGTTCAGAATAGTTGTTTTGTCATACTGGTAGCCGCAAAAGTATTTTGAGTTTTTTCTCAGCATGGCGTAAAATGTATACACATGGGACTCATAATTTTATCCTACAATGTAACTTGATCGCGTCGGGGGGAAATATACACGTTGATCCCACGGTTTTCTACACACGACACTCCATGGAATGCTTGTTAAGTTTCCTTCGTTGTATATCAAATAAAACACCTTGACCTATTCCCTTAATTGGTCAATACGGTGAATATTATTTGAGAGAATGCTACTTTTTTATAATTTGTAGCATGACACACTTGTAATCAACGAACTTTGCTCTGTAGAACAAAATCGTGAATAACGATATGCATTGACACAGAAATAAAACACTAAAGGTTCAGTTTTTGTTATTGCGAATTCTCCAAATGATAGAACTATGATCATAATTCACTACCTGGGTTCTCATTAGCAGGAGGTTGGATGCGAAAATGCCCGTCTACTTGCCATGCACCTACTGGATCATTGCTGGGACGAATATCGTCCCAGATCATTAGAACATAATTTAACGGCAATTTAAGTCGTATTTCCGATGTCTGTCATTTTCTTTAATAAACAGATGATATGGAAGGATAAATATTAAAAGTTTTCCTCTACTTGTCCCTATGAGGGCTTTCGCGTTGTAGTACTTTGTGGGCAAGTCCTATGTCGAGGGAGCCATTATTTCATTTCTTTAGATTTGCAAGATCTCTCCCATACATTTTGACTGCAAAAAGGGAGTCGTTGAGTATTTCATTTGAGACGTCAATAGACATGGATGCTGGTCCCCCTCTGAATATCCCCCATGGAGCCTCTTTGTGCACACAGTCTCTGTTGAAATTCGTTCATCCCAGTTGATCCCCGCTGTGATAATAGTTTGTGTGAACGGGACAAATGTATTGCTTTGTTTCATTTCAGCAACAATGTGATGCAGGGAAATGAAATGAACACACACAAATGTTATTTTATTTTAGACGTCACTTCATTAATTCATTGTAGTGAATATAGCCTTCTGACAATGATGTGAAAACCATATTGGGGCTCTTCAATTTGTATACAAGAGTTTAAACAGGGCCATTATCAACAAAATTCATCACAGCTTTGAAATGAGACAAGCCAGCCTGTCAATTAAGGGTTGTACAATCAAACCTGGCCCCACACTCTGCCTTGTTTGGCATATTGTAAACAATTTGGGCTAACCCTAGCTCTGGGTAATTTGAATAATAATGGACATGCCTGGAATGTGGTTTCGTGTAGTCTTAAATGTCACGGTCTCAATCCAAGATCAAAGAACCTTTTTTTCTCACTTAGCTGGAACTCTCAACTTGAGTTTTGGCCTTGTGCCAGACAACACAAACTGGACACTTCCAAGTCGATTTGTCCAAGTCAGAATAATAGGGATGTCGGCTTCACCTTTATAGTAATATTGCCAGCCGTCTCAGAAAATCACTGGTAATTCAGACCATATTTACATATTAATGGGCAAGTCGCTCAGCTGGGGTGAAGAAGGGGTTTATCTTTGCTTGGCTTCACCAACTGCATGGGAAATTGCCAGCGAAAAGGGGTTCAAATGGGAACTTCTGAAAAGTCAAAGTCGCTGATAACCTGGCACGTCGAGTCTAAAAGTACAAAGCCCAGCGGGACATAGATCACCGTTTTGGTATATCGTGAACTTAGTGAATGAAGTTTATCATCGAAGGTGTAAATCATATCGCATGAACATCCCCGGTTCAGCAATCAATCAAGATTGTGATCCTAAAATGGGTAGACTGAGGCAGAATAATCAGATATGTTGTTTAATCCACGGAATTATCCAAACAAAGCCGGGCAAACAACAATGGCATTTTGTGGAATGAATCAGCAAGTGACCAGTTTTCAATACCAGTATTTGTGAAACCTAATCGGTATACAAGCGAGCTGTTTTAAATTATATTCATGCAAGGTGTGATTCAATACAATGCAGCTAATTGGAGTTTGTGAATACTTGAGCATGAGCTGAATAACACTGTTATCAAACGCGATCTCTGTTTGACCAACTTCAGCAGGAGGCCTGTGAGGTAAACAACAGACTATTCTCCGTCATCCGGAAGTGCATTCGTCTTATTTTATCATGAAACCCACTTAATTATTTTTGGTCCTGTTAATTAATAAGTCCTTTTTCTAGGTCTAAAGTTGTTTCGCCCGCCATACGCCTTGGTAATGATGCTGTATATATGTTTCTATCATGTCTCGCACTGTATTTTTCCAGTGTCAATGATATGTGTCAACGGTAGGCACATTTGGCGGGTGATCGAATTATTACAAACGGGATCTTCTGAAAATCGGGGGTGATTGAATTATTACAACTTCCGATCGTATTTTTCGGCAAAAATCGGGGGTGATCGAATACCGATAGGGTGATCGATTTATTAGAGGAATTACCGTATTTATTAATAGTGTTGTGAAATACAGGGGAGATAACCACTCTTGATTTTTATCAACCAACCAACAGACCTAGCTTCCTACCGTGCAGGGTAGTCTCTCTCGAAGCACAAACTATCTTTTGGGGATACTGTAGGTTTTCTTATGAATTTACTTGCTTCTTGGAATTGGTGACTTACAGGGTGAGTAAAAAAAATGTCCATCTGTGGTTTTATTAATTTATTCGTGTGAAATTTATTGTGTACATGAATAGGACACAATGAAGGGTACTTCCTCTCTGTGCTATATCCACCCATTGTATGTTATATTTATGGACAAAAATATACAGATAATGAGTATATAACAAGGACGCTCTGATGGATAGAAAGTACATAATGTGGAAATGCATGAAAACGGACACAGGAATGAGACGCTTCACGTGTTTAGCTGTTTTCAAGAATCTTTGTTGCACTTTAAGACTTTCTCTCCGAGAGTTGTTACTTGGCATTGGAAAAATGTGCAAAAGAAATATCTGAAAATAGATAAACAGTGAAGAATCATTCTTGTTTCTTCATCAACTGCTGGGTTCACTCATTTCTGCTTTATGGAGAGAATGCAATTTCCTTTCGTGAGCGTCATTACTTTATACACAATTTATTTATATTTTCTTCCATGAAAAAAACATACCATGGTTGAATATAGTGGGGAGATGAAGTACCCTTCCATGTGTTATATTCATATACACAATAAATTGTAACTTCATATGAATAAATGAACAAAACCACCGGCGAGCGTTTTTTTTACTCCCCCTGTATTTCAACAATAAACAATCATGTCCAACAATGTACAGTACAACTTCACTACAATGCACGATTTTGTCTACCCTTAACTTAACAGGATTATTCCCATCCAGATTGTGTGATAGTCTCAAGAAATGATTTTGCCCCATTTTTTGCATAAGCTTCAACACTTGTTTTAATTTGCTCCGTACAATTTGCAGAACACAGCAGAGAATTCCAATGTTTTCACTTTTCATGGTCAATGGCATTCTCATGGCATCAGATTGCTTATCTCCGACTGTCAGATATGCGGTAATTCAAGGTTCGAAATTAAGAAAATTAAATACATGCACATCAAGCTGAGGTGTGCACCCTGTAATACCTATAACATTTGTGTTCTGCCAAACTTTACATGCACAGTTGAAAATTTGCATGCATTTGTGCATGTGTGCACTCCTAATTTTGAACCCTGTAATTGCCCTAATAATTCTATCACCGGAAATGCAACAAAAATGGCTTATATCTGGCAATATATTCTTCATGGCACCAGCTGCAAAGTGTCACATTTTGTAATTATGACTTTTCTTCAATTTGAATGAAGAATGGGAATGTTACTTTTTCTTTGTGTTTGAATAACAGAGTTGAAAAGTGAACTTCCTGTGATTGAATTATTAGGGGTATTACCGTACCCTCTGATTGCATTGGGGCCAAAAACACAGCACAGTCTTTGTGCACATGGTTCTCGGCCAATGAGCAGTGTCCGTTACTAAATAGAGCAGAGTGAGCACAGGATATCAGTTATATCAGAGTTCTGTAGCTGTACTCTTTTCAACTAGTTAAACAGCTAACTTTTTTCCTCGTTGATATAATTGATGTATTTCTATCTACACACTTCCCGGGGTTTTCGAAGTGGAACCCATTTCCTGTTAAAGGGTACCTAGGCGGAGATGTTTTAAATCTAAATTGGTAAAATTGTGCATTCTGAAGAATTATTGTAGTATATTTCCAAAGCCATAACAGTTTAGTCCCGGTTCCGTGGTTACCTATTGCCATAATCGGACAGGTCAATTTACAAACATGTGTTTTTACAGAGTTGTGAAATAACAGCCATTTTCAGATTCTGTGTGTTCTGTTATTGTGATCAATTCCACACGGATATATTACAATTATGACAGAATGTTTCTGACTTCAAAGAACCTTTGGTAGATTTATACAATGATACCTAAAGCTGAACTCCCTTTCTTTCACCTTCTAGGTCCAGGACTTCTGCCTCAGGGCTGTTCCATTTAAAAAGGTATTGAATGGGTGGAAGGCAGCTTTGAATTATACCCCACCACCCATAGAAATTTTATTGGCCTTCCCAATGTTGTAACATGGATTGAAGGGAATTTCTCTAAAATGACCCATAGAATAACAAATTTAGTGCCTTCCTCCCCTCCCATACCTTTTTAAATGGAACAGACCTCATCATTTTAATTTTTTTTCAATTCTTGATTTAAAATACTTTCTGGTGCACTTTTGACAGCATATTTTGCATTTGTAAAAATTTCTGGACGAGCCTAAAAAAGGTGTTAGATGTGGGACTCGAACCCCGACTCGAGTTTTGGACTGCATGAGCTTGTTCATTTCTTAAAACTAGATGTTTTAGGTTTAGCCTTCATTTTTAGAACTTATTAAGAAAACCACTTCAACGCGACTTGACATGTCAGCAAAGGGAACAATGGTCAAACACTTGCCCATTTCTCACTATTGTAAATCCAGTAAATTCATGTCACTTTTCTTAAATGATCCATACGCCCTACAAGAACTTTTGAAGACATCCCTCCAAGAAATATTTTGAATTGATCAGATGCAAACTGATGCATTTTGATAGCATTTGGTAGGCATTTGACAGGCATTTAGATCTGGTACCAAACTTCTACACTCACCTTTGAATGGCTCTTTGCCAAAATTGAAGAGTATAACCTGAACATTCCCTCTGTAGTCTTGATCTATCACACCCGCTGAAAATGATGAGTAAAATGTGAACAGTCCATCAAACATGTCGAAGTTTTAACGGGATCTGATAATATGGTAACAATGTTGGGAAAAAGGCCTGAGGGCCACTAATGACTTCTCTTCCCATTTCAAGTTAAATACTACACTAACGTTCCGTCATTTACCTTGACTTAATGAATAGAGTAAATTGTTCAAACTGGGAAATGCATGTGACGTCATTTAGCCAATCAGGATAGGAGCTTGCCAACACCGTGTAGCCAGGATTTCCTTTGAGGTCTGCCCATGTGCTTTCTAAATATTGCAAGTGATGGTTGTACTGATGTTAATTTCTTTTGAATAGCTAATCAAATTTGAATTTTAAAGAGGTCATACATTGCACTTCTCCTAAAATGGACCATGGAATATTTATAAAGCGATTACATCACCATACCCGTAGTCTGATCAGATAATGTGTCATGTTCAGCCAAGGCAACATGTGTAGTGTTCAACTTGGATATGCGAAGATGCTAATGACTATGTTGGGCTGCTAAATATTGATGCCGAGCCAATAAAAAATGAGACGCTATCAATGTTCACTTACCTCCAACATCAATGAAGTGGTTTGCTGCTAACCCGGACCTTGGTGCTGCAAAGATGAAATGGACAAGAGATGGACATTTAGTCTTGTTTGGAGTGAGTGAGTGAGTGAATATGATTTAACGTCGCTTTCAGCTATATTTCAGTTATAACGACGTTGGGTCCTATTGCTTTTCACACCCGGGAACAACACGGGTGGGGTCCTATTCCTTTTTACACCCGGGAACCCCACATGTGCCTCAGTTAGTCGCCTCCTATGAAAGCTATCCGAGGAACTGAGGTTTATTCTTACCATGACCTGCGGTGTGCACAACAACATCCCAGGTCAATCCCCGGAAGCCCCATGGGGTGTCTTGCTTGTATAGCCCATCGATAGACAAGGTCATATACTGCGATCACAATTTCTGTCTGGTACCTTTTTTTTTCACCTAGACATTATCTCCAGGCCCAGGTATTGGATTGGTACCAAACCTAGGGTACCATATACCTTACCCATGAGGCACAGAGGAACCCTGCTCATTTTGAGGTCAAAATGTCAAAGGTCACGGTGTCCGAAAGTCAGTAAATCATTGTAAATTGCTGTGTTTATGCTATAAGTGCAGTTCAATCAGAGATCTGTATTGTGATGGCAGGGAGGAAGCCTTTTGATTTTTATCCCTCTGCCAATTTTGGCCTGTATCATGCAGCGATCGAAATAATGCCTGTCTACCTGTCGCCGACAAGTCATTTTTTCAAGAGACAACTAAATTAAAATGCCACCTGTCGCCGCAGTAACTATTCTGTCCTGAAAATACTGAATTACGATCTAATATTTACAGGCCTAACATGACTGAATTGTGTTCCTGGAAACGGTTGATTTTAGTTTTATTTACATCGGACATTCTGTTCACTTCGTCGTTCATCCCGCTGCCATACAATGCGAGAGCTCGGGTACATCCATCTTCTCTAGCCAAGTCGACGTACATCAGGTTGCTCTGTACATTGCCTTGGCATACTTCTCTAGTAAAGTTGGAATGTAAATACTCATCGATGAGTGGGTTGCAGAGACGGCTTGCTGCATCCAATCAGAATGCGCGTTGCTCAGTTGATTACCAAGATGGCGGCCCCCACTAAGAACGAGCTGTGTAGAATGTGCGGAGAAATTCTGCCGAAAAAAACACAACAAAACACGAGAAGCATTTCTACGGCCACTTTCGGTGTTTTGATCAATTGAATCAGCTTTTGGGACGCCCCCGAACGGTCCAACGATAACGAATCGCCTTCCGAGTGTGGTCGACTTGAAATTGAAGGGGAACAACTCCTGGAGGCAAAAAGTCGCTCATCGTTAAAACTTCCACTAGGTGGCGCAGAGCAGTATTCCTCTGCCACCAGCCAAGAATGTCAAGGCAGCGTAGAGAGCTTTGCGATGTAGTTGACTTGGCTGGTGAAGATGGGGTACATCAAACTCCAGGATTAATCTCTCGCAAGATTTGCACACGATCTGCTTGAAAGGCAAAACTAATGGATAAATTAAACGAACTTAACTATATTGAATGGCATGATCTGGCCCAATCAGCCTATATTTCTATCTATCGACTGTTCATGCCTGGCAACTTCAAGACGAAAACGAAACCAGAACAAGCCGAGTGATTTTTACGTTTTATTTCGGAGAATAGGAGCTCAATAAAACTTCAGTGAGCATTTTAATCGGAAGAAAATCGTGCTTGCTAACACGGGCAGCTAACATGAACGTTGCGTTGCCCATGCCGAATTTTACTTGCTCCAGAAAAAACATAACTCTCACGAATTGATCGAGCGAAGGCAACAACAACGAGTTTGCTTGATAATCTGTCAGGACAATTCAACATTTTCATTTGGGAACTTCACTTATCTCTTGAATAACTCAATATTTATTTACCATAACTCATTTTTTTTTGGTGCGCATTTTCCCCATAGATAAAAGAAAACTCATTTTCAAAATTTCCCAAAAACTCAATTTTTCTATGTTTTTAATCGGGGTTACCCACAAAAAAGTTGCTAAAACCCCCCTGCTGTTATGATCCTTAAGAAAATATCATTCCAGCAAATTTAATCTCATAATTGAACATTCTGTTGACATTTTACTAATAGTAGAACAGTCTGGTGAGAGAAATGGGGCCCACTGAGTCAACATCAGGGAATGAGGACATTGATCTTGGCAATGAAGAGCTAGAGGAAGGAGACAAATTTGTCGCTGTCATAAACGTCTCCGGATCGAGAAAAAAAAACATGTGTTCAAATTCTCCAATGCCTGGAAAATGGAGAGACTGGTTGAAATATATGATGACAGCATAGTGAAAAAAAGTTTCGGCAGGAGTGACAAGCTGAAATACCAGGGTGACAAGTAAAAAAAATAGTTACCCGTCACAGTGACAAGTAATTCTCAAAAAACATTTCGACCCCTGTCATGGTTTGTCTGTCTGTCCATCTTGCTTGTTAACACAGTATAACTTGAAGGCTTGAAGGATTATAGTCCGGCTTTCCAATTCCAAAACCATACAACATGTGCAACTGCCGATGGGTCAGATCTATTTTGTCAAGGTCAAATTCTACTATTGGTGATTATCTTTTGAAGGATGATCAAATGGACTAGATACTTTTCCAATTTGACTGACCTTGACCCATTTTGTACTTACATGTACCAGTACAATCTCAACAAAAAAAGGGTGTGCGAACCTCATCAAATATGTGAACAGCAGAATAGCCTAGCAGTGCAAGATAGTAAGGATGATTTAATTTTCATGTGGTCCATCACTCCTGCTTCACTGTCAGTCACTTGTATTTAAGGTAGTCTGCTATGGTTTGGGCTTTAGCGGCCATTTTTCATGTTTTTGCCTGTTTTTCTCAGTAGGTTATCTCCCTTTCGTAGGTTAAGAGATAGGGATTTCCATCAATCCAATTTGATAAATTTTGATAGTCATTGTGATTATCTTCAAAACAGTTAAAATAAAAGAAAAAGTTATTTATATGCTTTTTTAGGAATATGCTTCAAAACCAGGGCTATTCCTCAAGTTTTCTGAGTTTTCAAATGAAGCCTGGATCAGTCCATTTAACAGTGTCTAAAAACTGCACACCAACCTATCATTTGTTCTTTGTTTTTCCTCATATTACACAATTATATATGCAACAACACACGTTATTCAAAAAGATAATTACTTTGATTAAGCTAACACTCGCAAACAAGCCTAAAAACTATGGTTATCCCTCTAATACTGTAATTCAATCACAGGAAATGAAATTTACCATCATGAAATGTGGGGTGCTCAAATTTATAATATAAGAACAGGAAGTTGACAAAATGTTTCAAAATCATGCATATAATCCATTATTTCTTCAATATTTCAATGATTTTTGATATTGAATTTATTAGAACCACCGATTGAAATTTGTTCCCGAACTGAAGAATTATCAAATTTTGATAGCAGGGGCATAGAATTATTAGAGGGAGTCTCATAATGAGAAAGTCTGAGAGTAACTTATCTCCCTTGAATTGATGTTATTTTTGGACATTCGATCATTAAACTAACAACTTTCTATCTTTCAAATTTTGACACAAGGTCGGAGATCAGGATGAAGTTTTCATCCCTCTTCAAACACAAGTGAAAAATGTAGTTCTAACCAAAACAGCTTGCCTACAGCAGCATGATTATAAGGGATACAAACCAACACGTCCGTAACAGCCCTCTGGTACCGCTATCTGAATATCTGTCTTCACCTTCTCTTTACCCTGCGCATCTATCGTGTAATCGTATGCACTGCAATATAATAAACGGAATATAACAGTTACAGTCCTGGTCTCTTGACACAATTTATTTTTCAGGAAGGGTTGATCTTAGAAAACAAAACACCTCGAGGGACGAGGGTCTTAGCTAGAGACCAGACAATTTGGTGCCAAACTCTGAGGGTGCGGGTTACGAGTCTCGCACAGGACTGACCCATCCAGAACTAGTATTTGTGCTTTGTCAAGAAAGTGACATCCTAAAAATAATTGGATATAAATATTACCTACTTTCTAAATTGCATTAGTTTTTTATAATATCAGCTTTAGGAGCTGTGCCATTATTCAGTCTATCAGAGGGGTAGTAAATGTACGTAGTCTAGACTCCTGTCTCCGAACTTCCTCTTTGTGAAAGCTGAGGTGGCTGAGCGGTCTAGGGCGCTTGCATTTACTGCTGGCAGTAGCTCCGGTGTAGCATTGTTCTATACTACCTGAGAACAACGCTACGGCTGCAAACCAATCACCAGATTGAGTTGTTGGGAAAGTGTCGGACGGGCAACATTTGCTGAACCCGTTAACCCTAGCCAATAAAATAATTGTATTCTATGTCCACTTATCTTTCATAAAACACCTTGTTTAAGAGTGACTGTCGATGTTTAGCTTTGCAAGACATCTAAACTCGGACGAGGGGGTAAAACTATCCACATCGCCGAACACCGATTTCGCGCCACAACATCATGTGCCAAACACTACATGCACAGCGGCGATGTGGACAGATTTACCCCCCTCGTCGGAGTTTAGACTTCTTGCAAAGCTAAGGTAAGTGGACATAGAATACAATTACTTTATTGGTTATGGTTAACGGGTTCGGCAAATGTTGCCCGTCCGACACTTTCCCAACAACTCAATCTGGTGATTGGTTCAAAGCTGTAGCGTTGTTCTCACGTAGTATAGAATAAGGCTACACCGGAGCTATGCTGGCAGTGCTGGCGATTTGGTGCCATACTCTGTGGGCGCGGGTTCGAGTCTCGCACGTGACTGACCCATCCAGCTCTAGTATTTGTGCTTTTGTCAAGAATATAATTGGATATAAATAATTTTTGTTGTTTTGTTTTTTTAAATAATTGCAGAATTAGAACCAAAATGGCTTGCAATAGACTCTGTCGCCATTTCATTTTTTTGCAATTGCGCGGCGTCTGCGCAGCTTTTCGTGAACTTCCTGTTGGTACCAAATCGGAAGTTTTTAACGTTGGAGAGATAGGCCGAGTGTTGGAAAACAGTTGATATTTTGTGCAACTGTACGTAAAATCATTAAAAAATCTCATGGACTACCGCCAGGTGGGCTAAAGAACGACTCCCGATATTTATTTACCCTGAACACAATTTAGTTCCACAGAAAAAGTACTTTTCCCGAGATATGACCCACTTTCAACATGGCCAGAATGCGACCGCTGGTACAGATGACCTTTCGTGACCTCGCTGCGCAGACGCTGCGCAGTTGCAAAAAACTGAAATGGCGATTTCGACTATACTCATGTGGTTTTTATCACAATTTACCTACAAGTCAAATAGCCAGGGGCAGAGGCACTACCATACTCATCCATTGAAAATTTCAATTTACAGACGTTTGTGGAAAAAAATAAGTCATCGCAAATTCTTTTGGAAACTTTTGGCTAACATGTGGTTGTTGTTGTTGTATATTAATTTTCCCCACCTATACAGATCATAACCGGCAGCAAATTTACTCCCCCTTGTCGGTGCAAATGCTTCTTTGGTTATCTTGGCAAACTGTAAAATAACATCGTGAGTCGGCATGATCTTAGCTTTCTTCTGGGGAGGTCCTTCTACACCGTTTTGATGTTCAGATTTGGAGTGAGAGCCTGCGCTACCGTTGACTGCTTCCATCTGCTTCTTTGTCTGGAATAAACAACTTTCCCGCCATCCGTGCAAACATTTAGCGGGAGAGATTTTCATTGGCTGGCGTAGACCCCTAGCGGCGAGAAACAACACCTCTGTGTTGATAATAAACATTTAGTTGAAATATTCGCATCAGAAAAGAGTTTTAAACGGACGCATGTTACGTAACAGCATCTTTGGCCAGTAGAAAATCTGATTACACGATGTCCACATTATAGTTACATCAGATAAAATTAACCTATATAAAATACAATATTCTTCCCACACGCGTGTGCAATTCCTTCCGGCTTACTGGAGGGTACCCGACTGCAGCTGAACAAATCTGTGCCATAAAACCAAAAAGTTATAGTCTAAGGGAGATAAATACGGTACTGATTTAAGTTGGAAAGCAAAGAGTGTCTTTTGATAACATCTCATTAGGTCTTAAAGGTAAACCTTACACTCAGAAAACTGTTACTTTGGAAAGAGAGTTCGGTATTCCTGGTGTGGGTGATTTATATTACTGATCCAAAAACATACTGTAAATTCTTTTACCTCTTTCTCGTTTCCAAATTTGGAGCTGTGCAAGAATTTTGATCTCAGTGATGTTACCGCGTCATCGAAACAGATTTGGTCAATCCCACATTTTTGAAATTGGAGAACAAGGTTATAAGATTGTTCAGTTTAAGATTCTCTGTTCTATATTTCCCTCTAACAGCCATTTGTTCAAATTGGAAATTAAACAAACTTCTGACCGTGAAATATGCCAAAATCTGGATACAGTGGAGCACAATCTTATAAAGTGTCCATGCACCTAGGGAAAAGTTTTGGAATCTGTATGGTAAATGGCTGGACGACTTGTTGAATTAAACTTAAACCTGTTAACTCAAGAAACCTTATTTGGCTATTTCGATGCTGTCGATGACGTTACTTGTAAAAACTTATTATATTAAACTTCTGCTTGCTGTACCGGCATGCAAAATATTTTCTGTACAGTTGTCATATCGCCACCTTTCTTCATCAATTTTCGAACTTTTATACAACTTTTATACGTTTTAATCATACATAAATGTAACAATATTGATAGTACGTTCCTGAATATAATGTAGTTAGTAGGCCTACTGACGTTCATATTTTTTGGTAGAGATACAATACTCCATTTTAATCATGTTTGACTTCTTGCCAGCTAGACATTATTTGGGGAACGCCGCAATTACATTGGCTAGCCTTTTGATGGAGCATGTAGAAATTATCATAATATAACGTGGTTATTTGAACGCGAAAATGGTTTGAGTGAGAAATATTTTTAAAAAGCTAGCGTAACCGAATATTTTATTGTATTTGCGTATGTTTTGAGATTGTATACTAGAATACATGTAGATTAGTCCTATCTTTGATATACAAACGGACAGTTCCCTAGGGGGAAAGACGAGGAGAAAAACGGAAAAGCAGCCCATTTATTAACAGACTCTATATCGTACTGAATACATTCACCATATTTTTTTTTTTTTTTTTTTTGCTTTGTCGACGGACCAGCTTAAAGAAACCTTAAACGTTTCAGCTTAATGAATCAAAGGCCATTTAAACCCTCTTAGAAATATCAGACCGGAAATGTTTTTGCTTTCGGTGTGAAGAACAATAAATCGAGCAAGGATGCCCCTCATGCTTATTGGAAAGTAAAATCTGCCTTCAATACAGATACAAGTTTTTGTGCTTTACTCTATCGTTTTGTTGTTTTGTTTTTTTTCTGCCTCTGCCTTTTTTTTCGGGTTTTTTTTTGCTGAAAATATTGTTGTGGGGGGGAGGTAATAATGTCGAATTCATCCAACCTTTTCTTCATTATACTTTCTCGACGTGAACAACATAATTTAGTTGAACACTAACAGAATAGAATAACATCTGCTGTTTAACACAATGGATTTGCTCAATTTAATCCTTTCTGAGCATATCTGATAGAACATAGAATATGTGTTTCGTGTTTTCGCCCATGAATCTACTGTACAAGATGAATCCAGTTTGATGTTCATTTATTACACTTGGTAGCACAGTTTTTAGTTAATACCAATATGTGGCGTCAGGTTGCTTTTTTTGGAGGGGGAGGAAGACAGGGTATCACACCCGGCTTTTGTATAATAGAAAGTTATCCTACGCTATAGCCATAGTTCAGGGAGTTGACAAATACAAAATATCTTCCTATGTATTCAGCTATGGGAGCTGTGTCAGTAGTATATACAGCGGTTATAAATGCTCTGAGTGACGTTCACCCGACGTTACGATATGATTGCGACACGAGAAAAATATACATGGGATTGAAGACTCCGAGGAGTCCACTGAGGAGGCAGATAATGATACCGAAATAGAGACTGCTGAGAGTCTATCTAGTGATACAGAGAGCCTGACCTCAGATAGTCAGCCTATGTCCCAGGGAAGTGAGAAAGAATCCACCTTCTGGGATCGTATTGTACATGAAGCTATTCATAGTTATGCTGCGGTAATCGAAGACAGCGGACAGGATAACTTACAACAGGCGTACACACAAACGCGCCCCTGCATCAGGAAAACAGCCAGCGTCAGGAAAACAGCCAGGAAAACAGCATCAGGGAAACAGCCAGCCAGCAGGAAAACAGCGTGACTGAGATACATCATTGTTTAGATGACGACTTTACAACGAATATTATGGATTAAGAATACTGATCAGCGATACGGATTTGGAACATCATGATGTATGGCCGGCATCATTGAAAACTGTTGACCGCTTCTCTCTTGCAGGAAACAAGCCCATGTTTATGTATACTATGATTGTCTTTTTGAATCTGGTGCTAATACTGTTATATGGAATATGGAATAGGTCTTTGGATTATTGACGCGGATATTCTCTAATGGACGACGGCTGAATTATGAATGACGGAACAGAGGCTTGTAATGACCATCTATGAACGGTATAGCCTGCTGCCGCTTGAAATGAAAGGCGATCCCACTTGGAAGAGGATGTGGGATTACCACCCACCGAGGCCTTGGAAAATGCGATCAAAATGCGCAAACAACGGATTCACCATGGTTTAGGTGCAAATCCGTGTTCCGCTTTTTTCGGGACAAATCCTGATTTTACATGCAACCCTGCAGATGCCACCATACCCATTTCCCTGGATGATTCCTCATGGTTTAGGTGTAAAGCCCGTGTTCCGCTTTTTATATGTTCAAACTCAACCCTAAATTTACATACACCCAGAGCAAATTGATACCCCTTGAGCAAACTGATACCCCCTTGACCTTTGAGAGCAAATTGATACCCCTTGACCTTTGAGAGCAAATTGATATCCCTTGACCTTTGAGAGCAAATTTAGCCGTATATAGGGGCAGATAACTCTTGCTGGGCCATCACGTGATCGGACGTGACCTTTGACCTTTCGACCCGGATGCGATCCGGATGTCACGTGACCGGTCGCATTGACCTTGGAAAGGGGATGCAGACATAGGGATCGCAAATTGGCGAAAAGGCAGTCACGACTCAATGGGGTCTAATGTAGGGAGAGATAACTCTTGCTGGGCCGTCACGTGACCGGAAGTGACCTTTTGACCCGAATGTGACCCGGATGTTACGTGATCGGATGTGACGTCATAGTGACGGCAATTTGATAAGAAGTAAAAAAGCATCTGCAAGCCGATTTCTGGTCTAGGATTTAAGGGTAGATAACACCGTTTGAACAATTCCTGGTTATCTCCCCTGATTCGAACTGAAAGTGACCTTTAACCCCTGCGCACCAATTTTATTCGGATTTGTGCGCATGCGCAGGGGTCAAAGGTCACTTCCGAGACGAATCAAGGGAGATTGTTCAAACAGAGTATTGTTCACAACAGGAATTGTTCAAACAGAGTTATGTCCCCCTGAATTCTAGACCAGAAATCGACCACCAGAAGCGCTTTATATACTACTTGTGTCATTACGACCATCAGAGGGGTACTGTATGTTCGCTTTCAAGACTACCGACCTGCTACCTCCTATATTGTGGGAGGCCCGTTGGACGAGTGGTTTAAATCTCCGACATATAGTGCTGGCGATTAGGTGCCTTACTCCGGGGGTCGCTGGTTCGAATCCCACTCGATTCTCGAACAATTTTCTGCACTAGAATCTTTGCTATAGTAAGATAGTGTAATCCCAAAATAACGAAAAATAGTGTTTGACAAATACTGATTGAGCTCTCTCCATGCAAATAAAAAAAACTCTACAGTAAAACCGTCTGAACCTGGACTCTGGTCATGGCTGTGGTTGTGATGAGTTGAAGGAAGGCCATGGACAAACTCCAATCCATTCCTCCCACTATTGATGTACCGAAACAAAGAGATCGAGATCAGCTACACATGCTACATGCCTAAACTCTGGAGAATGAGATAGAACCGGCCTTTAGGAGAAGTGTGTCCTGTGATATCCCTAATCATGCTAATCATTGCCTTTTAAGCCTACCGTACCAAATTCATACTAAGTGAACGAATCTATGAAAAAGGCGTTAAATGACTGAAATTATAGGACGAAAATGAACGAGGTACAATGATCTGATTCATAATTTCAAGATAACAAAAAGACTGACCATAGCTTCAGTCATACTGACGAGCCAGTGTATCGATCAATCTATTGGGATCGATACACTGACTTGGTTAGTTACCCATATACCAGTTCTGGATATAATTAACTCAAGGGTTTTTCCTCTAAATCAAACCAATCAGTGAACGAGCTAGGCTAGCTGATTACGCCAATCCGCTGCGAGGTATGAGAAGTTTGAATTTCATTGCTGACCAGACTATTTTGATATCGGGCTGAAATCAATATATCCCTCATCGGAAGTCCGCAGTCTTGGGATACTGACATCCTAATTCAAAACAAGCGCGGGGGGTGGAATGTACGAGATTGTATAATAGAGGCATCGACTCAAGAACTCATTCGAATCACCAAAAATGTGCAGGTAAACCCTCTGCGAGGATTTAGGATTTACCTGGACTTGTGACGATGAGTTTCAGTCGACCTGAGGCTGATTTGAGGAGTCGGCCTATGATAACATAGAGAAACTGTGACGTAAAGTTTCAACACCGTACTGGGGTATATATAAGGACGCTACCTGTAAAATAGGCCGTTCACAATCACTTATTCGGCAAGATTGACTGTCTTTCATACGGTAGGTAACAGTTTGATTTTCTTGGATGTTTTAAATTTGCTCGATCGATTAAAGTAACCATCGGTAAAGTTTGAGTTGATAAATCACTCGAGTTAAGTGAAGTTGATTCCACTTAAGTCACCTTCAATGAAACTCACCCAACTTGAGGGAATTGTTTTACTCCAGTACTTGAGTGGGATAAATTTCCACAATTATTTGAGGGAAATTTTTAGAAAGCATTTAAATGTACGTGAATTAATTTAACAGAATGTCCAAAGCTTTTATTATATACTCTCCACTCTAGTTTTCTGTGATATTCTGCCTAGTTGATTTGTTCGTGGTTATTGGTTGTTTTTCTTGTTTGACAAAATGACATACTAATATTGGCTTTTCCATTCTTTGGAAATCCAAAATGTTGTTGCGAGTTGAAAGGTAATGTAAATTGGCCCTTTTATTTCAAGTTTTCTATACGCGAAAAGATGGGGGGAGGGGTTTCAGAGATTCAAATATTGTCGCGTACAGCGAACATTTTCGGGTTCTTCAAAACCCCGAAATGAATGAATGAATGTCATCCATATGAATAAAAAACTTCGATTTCCTTCAACACTGGGGTGCCTTTCAGATCTAAAGTCCCAGCTGTTAGTGTCCTTTGCACATGTTTACAAAAGACACTCTCAAGGAAAAATGCAATCTTAATAAATTAACATCCTATCAATGCTCCTCAATCATATATGCCGCTATGTAGGCAAACGACATATCCAAATGGAGGAGCAGATAGGATTTTATTTTTAATTAGATTGGGGAAAATGGTTCTTCGGGCGAGATGGTTGTATAATCTCCCCCACCCCCTCCGAAAGGGGCTCAATATAGAATCCATTAAAGGTGAATTGTAACATCTTTTCGAGAACCATTTATGACTCCAGAACCCTAGCTATGTTGAAAGATAGGCGACAAAGAGCCCTTTTAACAGGATTCTTTAATGAACCATCACGTTTGAAGAACGTTTTTTTCTTGAGAGTGTAGCTGTATGGCCCACAGTATTTTTCGAGGAACGCTGCCGTATCTGTTATTTTAATGAAACCAGTTTTCCCAGTTGCTATCCGTTTTTGCTTTCAGTTCTTGTTAACACAAACAAAAAATGCGTATCATTCAACAGCTACTGCAAAATACATTTGTATTCACTTGGGAAACAATTTATATTAACTTAGAAAAACACTACCGCTAATCCTATTGCTTACAGTCTGAAACTTCCACCGAGGGGAGCATTTTCGCATGGTTGACAGCTGGAGCTATTTGAGAACTCTTGGATCGATTGGGTAACGACTCAATACAGGCTGGATCAGTTTTCGGAACTATATATTTTTTTTTTGCTTCCCAGATCAACCATTCAACCAAACAGCGATACAGTCCCCGAGCTTACACCATCAGCCACCAGAAACAGAGCATATGTAATTTAGCACTGGTGGTTAAAAGTCATAGAAAAATATATCCAGTAAAATAATGCGACTGTTTTATTGTTTGTGACTAACGGCTTTGGAAAATATGAGCCGTCCAGCATTTTTCCAACAACTACGGCTACTGAATGGCTTCGCATCGGGACCTTGTTCGCATGCACTCAGTAGGCCTCAACAGAGCTAGGTCATCCCGCGACAACATTACAAGACGGACTTGAAGGACATCGATAAACGGGACCCTCTCTTTTCAATGACCAAGAGCACGATCGATCCTTCAATTTGGAAAAAAAAAAAAAAAAAAAAAAAAAAAATTGGTGCGAATATCGACGCATTGGTGTGACCGTTCCTCATCCTCCATAATGCAGGACTGTATAATTCGTATCTCCGTACCAGGCCCTGCAGGCAGATTAGAGCTGTACAATTAATACTGGAGCTGTTCGTTTAAAATATCAGTCAATAAACGGGCGGGGTTTATGAAGGCTCAGTTTATGCGGAGAAAAAGCTGGAGGACAAACTCTTTGAAGTCCGAGAGGAAACAACATGGGGGCGTCTATTAAGTCAAAACATTCACGGCTAT